>CM066317.1:59800500-59825500 GCA_033807775.1 Saussurea involucrata
GATTGAGGATAAATCCTAAATCTAAACAAGTTGGGACACTAAGTTTCTTACACTAAGAATGAGAAGGGAATTACTAATAATAACCTATCTCAAGAAGAAAGACGACTTGACCAGAGTTAGCAAGTGTGCTTCAAAATGAAGCTGGTGCGTCTTCTTATATATTGCATGCATTTAATGCATGGCAGTTTATACTTTACACGTGGCAGCAGCTGATTGGTTGTAGGATATGACTTGAGTAAACAACCTTAGTAGCAGCATTCTTGAACAGTGCAGTATCAGAGTGGTTGTACGATTTCAGACAATAAGAAGGTTTTTTCCTGACATATCGTACGGAGTCGTGCAAGGGTGGTTAAGACAATAGTATTTTGTACGGAGGACTTTAATGATCAGCTTTCGTTGATTCAGCGCTTTATCATTCTATATCAGCGATTGATAAAGTTCAGCGATAGCTGAAGTCTTGTACTTGATACTTCACGTTGAGTGGACAAATCTGAGTCTTCGCTGATCCGCATCAGTTCATTAGAAGACTTGTCGCGGGTTCTTGAGCTTGATCTTCGACTTCAGCGTAGAACCTATGTTGACGTGAAACTTGTCTTCAGGGATCATAAGTAAACAACTATCTTATCAGCGATCACAATAAGGACTGAACAGGCTCAAAGCATTATGGCGAACAGTTACGATGAACAATATAAGATTATGAGCGATCATCAACAAGACTGAACAGGCTCAGAGTTTGGCGGATGAACAGGGTTCGTTGAATGTCTATTCTAAAGAACGAGAGTTCCTATCAGCGGTACTGAATAGAGTCTTAGTACTTTATCAGCGATAGTGAAACTCTTATACATTGTTTACCTACAATTTTCACTAAGTAGAATTGAGAGGGTTATTATCAAATTACTGAGGGTTTGGATCAACACTTTGCATTACAACAGTTTTATAAACAGGTTTTTAACAACAACTAGCTATAATTAATCAACTTTGCATAATACAAACATATCAAACCATATACTTTGTTCAATAAATCAGGTTATGCATTTCAGATTTTGAAAATAGCACATGAGCTTTCCTAATACACGACCTGTTGTACAAAATCCTTCTATAATCCTCTACAAGGTTATAGGCTATACTTGATATTTAGCAAAATGTAATCTAATTTTCTACTTTGAATTTCCTATTTATAGAACTTCAGTCTTTTTACTTTGTCCTATGTTATAACTTATACCCATGATTACCTTTTGTTCTTTCCAAAATACCTTCATAGAAGATGAGCAATTTTGGATTTCGGAGTTAACAATTTTGACCAAAATAGGTGTAGTTTTATAGCTTAATCAGGCCTATCATAAGGCTATGCTTACTCTTCTTGATGTTACAAATACTTTGTATCTTATCTTTATGCTCGAAGACGTTACAATGTAAAGATGCATATTTATTTTCCATGCGCCTATGTACAACCACACCAACACATTGGACTATTCCTATAGAGCCATTTGTGTAGTCATAGCATTATGGCTTTATTAAATACCAGATACAAAGTTTTAGAACTTAACTATTTCATCTCTTCATCAAAACTTATCCAGCTTTAAAGATAAGCGGCGAAATTTTCCGTTGAAGAGCTTTAATCATGCTATTGAACTCTACACAAAATTTTCAAACAAATATCCCAAGTTTAAGGTTCCCAACTAAAAGGCAGAAGCATTTAAACATTATAAAAGCATTCAATACTTGCTAGTTTAAATCTTGACAGATACAATAAGACAATGGGCTTACTAGTTTTTCTCTAAGTCTGGAGTATCCTGATTGTGCCAACTGATATGGGTAATTGGAGTTTGCACACAGTTCTTTTGCCGCTTTGGACACACCCTTGCAACACAGCTGAAATAAAATTTCACTAGGATTTAGATTGAAAAATAAACATAAAAGAATGATTATTATAACAAGTCATCAGAAAACTCAACATACAGGATACCTTTTCAATGCCAAAACACGAATTGGCGTAGGTCCTCAACAATAACCAACTTTGTTGTTTTGTGCATATACGTCTATTTGTATAGGTGGTTCTACATGGACTATAATTTTAAGTGGCAATGAAACTTTCAAGTGAAATCAAGCTCAAGAAAGAAAGCAGTTTGATTGATTTTTTTCAAAATAGGCCAATAGTCCCATAACTCTTTAAAACCCAATGTTCAAAGAAATATTTAGAACTGTCACGGTTACTGTGTACTGATACAAAGCTTAAGGTAAAGACTAAAGAGAGCAATTATGGGTAAAGATAGCTAAAGTAAATACGATAGATTAATAGACACAACTAAATATAATTGCAATTTAAAGACCAACAACAATTGTAAATTGAAATCCCATGAAGTTTGACTTTGCCATTTATATGAATATCTAAAGTATCTTCCTTGACAATTTCTATAGTAGTATCTGGACTTTGGCCTTTGGGTAAGGCTTGTTCTTTATTAGGAAATTTTTTTACTTCAATATATAAAACATGAAACATAAGCTAATACATAATTTGAGAAAACTAGGTTTTCAAAACCTTTCGAGAAAAGACCGTGAAAAATGATTTATTATTTCAATTGTTGATATTATTATACTAGTTTTTCCCGAACCTTTTGATTCACTTGTATATTTCATGTTTCGACGGTTTTGGCATAAATATAACGTGTGTTTGTATGTTCAAGCAAAGATTGATTCAAAGTGTATGTTGAAATCAATCTTTATCAAAGAGTTGTCTCTAGCATGGATTTGGCACTCCATTGCTTTTATATGCAAAATCTGTGTTTGTATGGACCCGGTAATAATTTGCCTCAATTAGACCCACGTGTTGTGATGTTTGGTTGTTGATTGATATGTATTTTTAAATGGTTTTTTAAGAGTTAATAAAAACTTGCAAGTGCATTTTGGTAAATGGATAAAATTGGTTTTATAGTGAAGTTTTAAAATGGTTAAAAAGAAATTTGCTAAAATGAACACAGTTAAATATGTTTCAACTAAGAAAAACAAAAACCCGTTTTTAATGTAAATCACATGCTACCCATTTAAGGCACGCAATTGAACTAATAATCTATCAGCGTGGGGAAAGGGCTAAAGTCAACGAGTCAGTTAGATGTTAGAGATAATGTTTGTGACATTCGCGATATCCAAGAGTCTTGGGCCGGATGTCATGTGTCTTAGTATGGTTACTTTACATTATGGACTCGTGATCCACGACAAACCTTTCACGAGAAAGGATTAATGTGGAAGTGATTAAACATGCCAAACAACATAATGGATGTAAGTGAATCCCGCAAGGATCTAAGAATTCATAGAGATGGAATTGGTAATATGTTTACCTACATAAATAGCTTTCAATTACAATCCGCGGCAAACTCGTCATAAGTGGAAGTGAAATATAGATCTTAGCTTTGTTAAAATTAATTTTTTGTTTTAAACAATTGGGTAATATTTTTTTATATATAGATGTCAAACAACGCGAATTCAAATCACTAAATAATGTTTTTTTATATATAGATGTCAAACAACGCGAATTCATCGATTTCAAACTTCTGTTTGAAAGGTCTCCTCGAAAAGGACAAGCTTATGAGCTTGAACTACATGGACTGGCTTCGAAACCTGAGAATTGTTCTCATGATGGAAAAGAAGCAAATAGCCATTGAGGAACCACTCCTTGAGGCACCGGCTATCGGAGCTTCTCGGGCGATTTGGGACGAATATGAAAAATGTCTAGCCGAATCAAACGAGGGTGTTTTCCTAATGTTGGCGACCATGGTTCTAGAACTCTAAAAGGTAATGGAAAGACTTGGAAAGTAAGACATGGCAAGAACGATATGACAATGTCAAAGCTCTAGTAGAATGTAAAATGACCTCGGGTAGTAGCGTGAGTGTACATGTTCTGAAAATGAAATCGTACCTTGACCGGCTTGAGCGTCTAGGTTTTCCCTTTTGATCAGGAGCTTGCGACAAATTTCATCTTAAGCTCGCTGACCGGTTCATATGAACGGTTCATTATGAACTATAATATGAACAACTTAGAGAAAACCACAATGGAGCTCCATGGCATGCTTAAGACTGAAGATTCCAACATGACCAAGTCCAAGCACGTTGCCCCGGTACTGATGATCATGGAGGGAGGTGTAAAGAAGAAAAAGGTTTCCCCTGCAAAAGGCAAGGGAAAAGGAAAGGCAATTCAGCCCAACCCCAAACCCAAGGCGAAAGGTAAAGGGAAACCCAATATGATATACCTCAATCAAAGACTCCTGAGGATGTTGTATGCTTTCACTGCAATTAGGTTTTTAGAGGCGTAATTGTCCTAAATATCTGGAGGAGCTTAGGAAGCTCAATGCTAATGGAGCAGGAACTTTAGGTATGTATATGATTGAACTCCATAGTACTTTTGCTTCTAATTCCTCGGTATTGGACACATGATGTGGTACTCACATTTGTACTGATGTGTAGAGACTAAAAAGAAGTAGGAAACTGAGATGTGGGGAGCTAGACCTAATCATGGGAAACAAGCAGATTGTTGTTGTTGACGCGATAAGGAATTATGAGATTTATTTTCCGTCTGGATTATCTATGGTTTTGTTTGATTGTTACTACTCGGCTGATATGGCCAGAAACATCATTTCATTTTACGCTTTATGTGATCCTAGATCTAATCAAGTAACAATGTAAGAAACACTTTGATCTTCATAGATTGAGAGAAAGAATACAAGAATTAGAATTAAGATCTACTTTCTCTCTCTAACTTCTCTCTATGATGTCATACCTCACACTATACAATTCTCTCTCAATGTACGTATGAATGAGTTCCTTATGAGACTTTCCTATTAGACTTCTATTTATACTCTTTGACTTTTCACTTAGGAACTTTGACTTTGACTCCCAACACCCTTACTTTGACATTTTACAATTACATTTGACTCTTTACATTTATACAAATACACATTAAATCTTGAATACATTTTATGCTCTAAAACTTTATATTAAGATGGTTTTGATTTTGGGTTTGATAATGGATTTATCCTTGTTTATAAAGATGATATGCTTTATTTTAAGGCTAACCCATGTCATGGTATTTATGAAACCAATATAAGTATAAGAGATAATAGAAGTTCAATCTATAATGTTTAATCGAATAAATCCAAAGATGGTTTGGATAAGTCATATCTGTGGCACTGTCGTCTTGGTCATATTAGAGAGAAACGCATCACCAAACTCCAAGCGGATGGGATTTTGGAATCATTCGACCAAACATCGAATGATGAATGTGAGCCTTGTCTTTTGGGAAAGATGACGAAGGCACCATTTACAGAACCTGTGAGCGGGGCAATCATCTGTTGGACATAATACATACTGATGTATGTGGGTCATTCAGATCAGTCACAAAGACACGACGAGAGATACTTTGTTACCTTCATGGATGATTTCAGTAGGTATAGATATGTTTATTTTATTAAACATACATCTGAAACCCTCGAGGTATTTAAGACATTCCAAAATGAGGTAGAGAATCAACAAAACAAAAAGATCAAGACTCTCAGATCCGACAGGGGTGGTGAGTATCTTAATCAAGAGTTCAAAGATCATCTCAGGAGTTTTGGTATAATCGCAGAACTTACTCCGCATAGGACACCACAACATAATGGTGTAGCTGAAAGGAGAAACCGAACATTGCTTGATATACTTCGGTCCATGATGAGTCAAACTGCGCTTCCAATCGGTTTCTGGGGCTATGCCTTAAAAACTGCTGCAAGGGTCCTGAATCTTGTACCAACGAAAAAGCTTTCCCAAACACCTTCTGAAAAATGGATGGAAAAGTTTCTTCACTTACATATTTTAAAATCTGGGGTTGTGAAGCATAAGTACGTTGTGAAGCTCAAGACAAACTAGAACCCATATCAAAGAGGTGTTATTTTGTTGGATACCCAACTAAATTTGTTGGATATTTATTTTATAAACCTTCAGAGAACAAAGTGTTTGTGGCTCGAAGGGTAGTCTTCCTTGAAAGGGAACTGATGTCCAAAGAACAGTGGGAGTCGAATTGAACTTGAAGAAATTTAAGAGTCAACCAACATGGAATCTGACGTTGGCACTAGTTCTTAGCAACAGGTTATAGAACCTTGTTGAGTGTAACACCCGGATTTTTGGTTTGGAACACTTTGGAGCGATATATAGAGGCTCCTTCAAATGTAAACTTTATTTCGTGTAAGCCGTGTAAACGTTGTAGTTTCATAGGTTTTTTTTTATGACATGTTTTTATGGAATTGTTTATTTTGATGAAATTGTTTCATATCATTCATTTTTTGACGAATTTTTTTATGAAATTTGTAGTTTCATAGTTTCTTTTTCATTTTTATGAACTGTTTCATACATTTTTCGTTTTCACCTATGAAACTACAAATTTCGCAAAAAAATCGTCAAGAAATGAATGATATGAAACAATTTCATCAAAAAAACCTATGAAATCGAGAGTTTACACGGTTTACACGAAAAAAAAATTTTACATTTGAAGCTTTCTCTCTCTCTCTCTCTCTATATATATATATATATATAGCAAAAGAAGAATAATATTGCACTCGTCTTAGCCCCCATTCTAATTTATTCAAGTTAGTATGGAAATTTAACACTCATAACTACAATATTTGTGTTTTGAGTTTTAGTAAATTTGAACCGCATAAAACCCGAAGTCGATGCCGAAGTTGGGAGTAAAACTAGTTCTGGGGAAAAAAGAAATAAATAATTTAATGGAGGTGATAAATCCGATAAGAAAGCCATGGCAGGCTGGTTGAGGCATATGTGTTATAGGCTGGTGGTCCCGCATTCAAATCCTGTCCACCTCCTAGCTTTCATTTATCTTTTTATACTAACGACAACAGCCTCATATTTGGCCCGAATTAATGATCAGGCCCAACTCCTTATTTCTCTCATATAGGGAAAAAGAAAATGAAACCCTTAGCATGGAGGAAAGGAACAACAACTACGGCGAGAGATGGCTAAAAAAGCCGGATCAGGTCCCACCCGATAAAAGCCCGAAGCCCGCATAAAGCCCAACCCGACCCGGCCTGCCTAGAGCCCGAGTCTGGAAGTTTCAAAGGTTCGGCCTGGCCCGACCCGAAGCCCGATTGCAGCTCGGACCCAAGCCCGGCCTGGCCCGTTTTGAATTTTAAAACCTGACCATTATATAAC
This sequence comes from Saussurea involucrata, assembly GCA_033807775.1. Lineage (NCBI taxonomy): Eukaryota > Viridiplantae > Streptophyta > Magnoliopsida > Asterales > Asteraceae > Saussurea > Saussurea involucrata. Next base: position 59,807,692 of record CM066317.1, read on the forward strand.
GACTATATGACTGTTTTTGCTGATTTGTCACCCTTTTTTTGGTTTTTAATGGTTCTTAAACACTACATGTAGGAAAGGTGTATGGGGTTACATACCCAGTTACAAAACGCAAAAAACACAATTCTCACTCACAATTATCGATTTCTTGCTACCTCGTGTTCGTTTTTCGCAACTTCTCAATCTCTCAATTCTTCCATCTTTTGCTTAAAATGGCCGAACGTGATGCATCAAACGAACAAATTATAATAAAATGTATTTTTAAGTATATTTGAGCGACCCAATTACGCATTTACTAGTTGGGTACCCGCGCAATGCGACGGGATGTGTTTAAACCAAAAGATGCACAAGATGATAAAAACAATACCATTAGCTAACTAATGACATTACATTGAAAATAAAACGCTAATAATACGCCTATAATCCGAATGCATTCAAGTTTATATTGGAGTACCCAATTCACTGCCATAAACCAAAAATCATTGAAAATAATACTAAAAAGGCTTCATAACATTTTTATTGGGTCTCTCATCTTACATGAAAATCATCGATATGACAACAAGAGAAGTATGAAATCGCCATAAATAGATATTTATGCGGAGAGTATTACATTATTTTAGACGGAGGAAGTAAATAAGAGAATTATCTAAATGTTTGATAAAGTATAAATTATACTATCGAGATATAAGAGTTCTGTACAAATATATAAATGGATGTTTTATAAGATAGTATATATTATTGTTGATCAAAGTTTTCCATACATTAATGTAACTCAAAAAGAACTACTTTATTTGATAACGAATTGGATCCATAGTATATATGAAATTATAAATCTATCCTCTCTATCCAAAGTAAATTAGATCCTCCTCAATTACCCCAAAAGTTCGAAAATTCCATCAAGATAGTTGTTTCAAGCATAGTATCCATTATATACTTGTTTGTTTTTTCTTTTGTTCAAGTGCTCTCAGCAGAGTTCTATCAATCTTTTCTACGTTTGTAGCCTTACCCTCTTTTAGTCACCATACATTCTCTAAATTCCGACCATATGCCACGTAATACCAATCCATCTGGGTCACATCTATATCATTGCAATACTCGTTCGTCCCAGAAATAAATGTCTGCGAAGAATAAGACAGTTTTATACATGTATAAGTATTACACTTTCATAGTAAACGGTAGAAAATTGAAACAAGATGTAGAACACGTAAAAATAGAAATCACATAGCACAAAGAACACCCATGAGCAACCAAAAAAACTAAAAACATACACAAAGAACCAAATGCTCGTAGCCGTGATCCATTTATCAAAAGAAAACCATGAATCATAGAAATACATTATTAACTAAGACTTATTAAATGATAAAGGCCAACTATGACTTATGCATTCATCTCTCCACCCGTATTTCCATTGAAAATCCTATTGTTCTTGTTGCATACATAATAGAATAAATCACAAATCATTAGGTGGTCGTTTACTAAACGCTTACCAGGTAAGGGTGTACCGGGTATAGAATAAATCACAAATCATTAGGTGGTCGTTTACTAAACGCTTACCAGGTAAGGGTGTACCGGGTATAGAATAAATCACAAATCATTAGGTGGTCGTTTACTAAACGCTTACCAGGTAAGGGTGTACCGGGTCATTTACCTTACCCAAGGAACATGATGGGGCTCTGACAAATAAATGCTTACTGGGTAAATTGTTGAATATGATATCGTTTCGATGGACTAGAATCTTACCCTATAAAGTAAGTTAGAGTGTTGAATTTACCGGTAAACGTTTATCCGGTATGCTTTTGGGTAATCGACCCCTAAATGAACTTACTTTTAGGTGCAAAAAAGCACAAAAGTGTGATTATAACAAATGCTTCTTCCAAAATTTTATTACTTCTTCAACCATAAAAACCAAAACAAAAAGATTAAAGCATAACGATTCAGTTTTGAATCCAACGATGGAGAGAAAGAAGATTCACCGATTATATGAACATTTGCAACAATAATCCTTCTGGTTGTCCCAAAAACATCAACATTCTATTTTGGTAAGTTTTCAATTGCAATTTACCAAAGTGTTCTTCCTAAAATGCATTTATGAACTTTCTAACAATATATGTCTTTAAAGTTTCTAATATAGGGCTCATACCTTTCTTCTGCATCTTTATGTACATTTAAAGAAAAACCCAAAGTGTTTACTACCACTCAATTCATTACACCTAAAGGTATTAACACGGTTTCAATTTTTTGGAATTGATAGTACTGTGTAAATTTTACCTTTTATTATTAAATAACTTCACCACAAATATCCAAAATCAGAAATTGAAGGTCCTTGGATTTAGTTTGCATAAGGTAGAGATTTGTTTGCAATGAGCTTACCGAAGTGTTTGATGATGTGGTTGTAGGGTTACATTTACTGGAGGGACAGGAGGTAGTTGTTGGAATTAAAAATTTAAAAGGAAAAAAAAAAGTGTCCATATGAAGGAACCATAGGATTCATGTTTATCCATTCCCTCAGTGATTTGATAATGACCCTCTCCATTCTGCTTAGTGAAAATTGTAAGTAAACAATGTATAAGAGTTTCACTATCGCTGATAAGTACTAAGACTCAATTCAGTACCGCTGATAGGAAATCTCGTTCTTTAAAATAGACATTCAGCGAACCCTGTTTATCAGTAAAGCTCTGAGCCTGTTCAGTCTTGCTGATAACCGTTGATGTTCTTACATTGTTCAGCGTAACTGTTCATCATTCTTATGTTCTTAGGAACATTAGCTCTGAGCCTGTTCAGACCTATTTGGTGATCGCTGACAATCATAGTTGTTTACTTATGATCCCTGAAGACAAGTTTCACGTTAACATAGGTTCTACGCTGAAGTCGAAGATCAACCTCAAGAACCAGCGACAAGTCTCCTAATGAACTGATGCGGATCAGCGAAGACTCAGATTTGTCCACTCAACGTGAAGTATCAAGTACAAGACTTCAACTATCGGTGAACTTTGTCATTCGCTGATATAGAATGATAAAGCCCTGAATCAACGAAAGCTGATCATGAAGTCCTCCGTACAAAGTACTTTTGTCTTAACCACCCTTGCACGTCTCCATACGATATGTCAGAAAAGAACCTCCTTATTGTCTGAAATCGTACAACCACTTTGATACTACACTGTTCATCACGCGGCTACTAAGGTTGTCTACTAACGTCAGACCCAACAACCAATGAGGTGCTGCCATGTGTAAAGTGTAAACTGCCATGCATTAAATGCATGTAGTATATAAGAAGGACTCCAGCTTCATTCTTGAAGCACTTGCTAACTCTGGACAAGTCACCTTCTATATCTTGAGATAGGTTATTATTAGTAATTTCCTTCTCTTTCTTAGTGCAAGAAAACTTAGTGTTCCAACTTGTTTAGATTTGGATTTATTCCTAATCTTGTTCCGTAACAAGCTGTAAATTGTTAATGATTTATCAATAAACAATTTAGAAAGTAAAATCTGTGTATTTGTATTCAACCCCCCCCCCCTTCTATAAACTTGTATAACCCTCTCGGGACCAACAAGTGGTATCAGAACAGATTTGTTTAATCTCATAAACAAGATCTTATCTATACTAATCTTTTCTTTACTTGTAGAAATGACCACCAATACAAACACAAACTATATAGACAACGGTTCTCTTGCAAAACCCCCTATATTTTCCAGAGATAATTTTAATCTATGGAAAAATAGGACGATTCTCTTCTTAGAAGGTGTAGATCCAACTATACCTTTCTATATCGAACATGGTCCTCATATCCCTGTTAGAATAGATCCTGAAGTGCCAGCCGCTGAGAATATACCTGTTATTCCAGAGAGACTGGTGCCTAAGGAAATACACATGTGGACAGATGAAGATAAGAAGAAAGTAGGACTAGATACCAGAGGTAGACATCCTATCCATGGCACTACCTGACGAAGTCTACCATTCTGTCATGAACCTGAAAACTGCCAAAGCCATGTGGGACACAATCTGTGTTCAATATGAAGGTACGTCTGAAGTCCAAGACTCAAGAAAGATCAACCTGGTAAGACAGTACGAAAGCTTCATTTATGGTAAGAATGAAACTCTCTTTGAAGTTCATCAACATTTCAACTGTTTAATTATAGATCTGAAAAACGTTGGTAAGGAATATTCTAACTTTGAAGTGCTGACAAAGTTTTTAGAATGTTTACCTGAAAGCTGGGACAATTATTCCATGTGTCTCAAGCTGTCAAAAGATCTTAAATCGATGAATCTTTCTACCTTATATGGCACGTTGCTGAATCATAAGCAATCGAGCCATCTTAAGAAGAATCTTGTAAAAGATTCCAAAAGCACCCCAGTTGCTTTAATCTTAGAGGAACCTTCTACTCAGCGACCCTCGATCACTATCACTGAGTTAGAGAGTAACTCTTAAAGTTCTTCAAACTCTGACTCTTCAGATGTTGATGAATCTTTGGCCCTCCTAACGAAAAGGTTCAGGAGATTCGCCAAAAAGAAAAAATTTAGAAAGAATAAACCTCTTTCTATCTCTGACAAGCATAGATCATCAGCTCCTGTTGATAAGGCTACTGCTACTTGTTTTAACTGTGAAAAGATAGGACATTTCGCTAACGAGTGCCGGTCAAAGAAAATCTCGAGAAACTCAGCGTTTCCCAAGAAATCCTCTAAACCCAGGTCTAGAGATGAAAAATACGCCAATCTGAAAGAACGGTATGCGAAGCTGAAAAGCTTTAAGAAGAAAGGCAAAGGCCTGATGGCTGACTACGATTGGGCTGATTCTGATGAAGAAGAATCATCATCTGACTCTGATGATGATGACCAAGCCAATCTCTGTCTCATGGCCAAGATTGAAGAAGAGTAAGACAAGTCTGAGATTCCCTCTACTTCAGCATCTACCTCCAAGGTATCACCTTCTTTCTTTACCAATATTTTAAATATTGATGAAGCTGATAGCCTTCGAAAGATCGATTTGCTGACTAGAAGCTGATATGATGTTATGAATGGAAAGACCATTATTGAAAATCAGAACATAGATCTCGCTGAACAACTAAAACAATGTCATCTTCAAATAGAAAAGCTTTCTAAAATTGAAGAAAATTTAAGAGATCAAGTTCATGTAAATCAGCTAGTCAAAATCGAACGCGAAGAAGCTATCGCTGCTTTGAAAGCTGAAAAAGCTAATGTTGATGAATGGTGTAAATCCTCAGCAACGATCACTGAGATAATTAAGTCTCATATACCTTTGAGTGACAAACGTGGTATAGGTTATAAAGCTGATATTGAAAAACCTACCACTGAACATTCCATGCTGAAATTCGGAATGTTTGTCTCCTCTATCTCTGACACTTCATCGTCTCAGTGCTCCTTTTCTAAAACACCATCTCCTGAGGATAAACCTACCTTAGTCTCTAATGACAAAGGTAAAGGTATTGTTTTTGAAAAACTTTCCTTAATCTCGAAAGACAAGGGTAAAGGAATTGCTTATAATCAAAATCCTCAGAAGGATATCTTTATAGCTAAGATGAATGCTTCTACAGCTTCAGCGATTCATTCCTCTGCTTCAGGGAACAAGAACACTGGATATGTTCAGCGTGGATATATTCACCGATCTACTCCCAAAATCAAAGTGGATGTTACTGGTAAGAAGTATGAAGAACTGATAGTTCCTCCTATTTCCAATACCAAAGGTGTACTTGATGCTAGTCCTTCCAATTTTAAAAATATGGCTCAGCATGCAAAAGATCCTAAAACTACTTTCAGTTATAGGAAATGTTATCATTGTGGACTTATCGATCATATTGCTAGTAAGTGTCCAACAGCCACCAAAGCTGAAAAATTAGCTAAGGTGAAGATCACTGCCCCCAAAGAAAAGAAGACCAATCCTGGTGCAAATCAGGTCAAGGTGAATCCTACCACTGAGGTTAAGAAATTAACCAAGGTGAAGATTGACAAAGTTTAATCTTCAAATGCTGCGAAGATTGCTGAACCTTCCACTTCCTCTACCATAGCTGACAAATCTAAACCCAAGCTGATGTGGGTACCAAAGTCAAACTGATCTTCTTTTGTTTTGCAGGTTAAGGGTATCTGGTATCTTGATAGCGGATGCTCAAGACACATGACTGGTAAGAAGAACCTGCTCACTGAATACAAAGAAGAGAAGGGTCCTTCAGTGACCGTTGGTGGAAATGGAAAAGACTATACCTGAGGGTTTGGTGTACTCAAATGGTACAACAACCTTCAGAAGAGTTGCTTAGGCTGAAGTGCTAAATCTTCTAAGCATCAGTCAGCTTTGCAACTTTGTAAATCAAACCCTAAACCCCTTTGATTTAACCGCCTATTTAGATATTAATTTTACAGGTTGCAAAATGGATAGGAAAAGCACCACATGAGGTTGTCAGCTCCTGGGTGGAAAGCTGGTGAGTTGGACAAGTAAAAAGCAAAATTCAGTGTCCACCTCAACTACTGAAGCTGAGTATGTAGCCACTGGAAGCTGTTGTTCTCAGGTCTTATGGGTGATAAATCAACTACTAGACTATGACCTTCAGCTCTCCAAAATTCCAATCTATTGCGACAGCACAAGTGCCATCGCTATAGCCAACAATCCAGTGCTACACTCAAAGACCAAACATATCGAAATCAGATATCATTTTATCAGAGACCACGTGATGAATGGTGATATAGAACTTCATTTTATTCCAACTGACTTTCAGTTAGCTGATCAATTCACCAAACCTCTTGATGAGACAAGATTCAACTTTCTCATCAGCGAGCTTGGAATGCTGAACTTAGAAGAGTAAAATCTTCAGCGGTTCACATTTGATCAGTTAATTACTTGTTGATAAACCTCAGTGTTAAATTTGTATAGCGACAAGTGGTTCAGTGACATAAAAATGAACTGAGTAATTTAAAACTTGTATAACCTATTCTATCATCAACTCTCTGAACAATCTGATTCGCTGATATCCAGGTATGTTTTTCTCTCTGACACACGCATTTTCATGCAAGATTTCAAAACAAATTATGTCGCTGAAACTCTTTTCTCTATCATCGATACTTTTGAAATTTCTTAAACCTTACTGATTTCTATTCAGTGCTTCATGTTTTCAAAACATCCCTAAGTTTTTCGAAACCGCAGAGACATTTTAAAATATGAAAGGACGTTTTTGACGTCATCCTTACAGGATTAACCCCTGGCACGTTCTTCTGACACACGTTAGGCACGTTTCATTCGTTCATCCAATCAAATGCCAACACATGTCCGTGTCATTATGAAAAACTTTCCCGCTCATAGTTTTCCTCTCTCTCCTCTCTCACTATATATACTTCTCAAGTGTATATTTTTTCTCTCACGCGAAAAACTTATTTCTCAAGTTTTCTCTCAAGAACACTGTTGCATCTTGAACAATCGAGTTTTCCCAGAAAACTGTTCAACTTCTACAAAGATTACAAGGTTAATATTCTTATATTACTTACTTGTTTTTTAACTTGTTTTGGATCTTATCATTGTTTTTAAAAGATCAAACAAAAGAAACCATTCTTAAAATGAAATCATATTCTTTCATGGTTTTATGAATACAACCTTCATGGTTGTTCTTCAAGTTTATATTTCAAATCTTAAACTTGGTTCTTCATATGTTTTTCCAGAATCTTCAATATTTCAAATGTTAAACTGGAAATCATATATGCTTCATTAAGTCATTTTTTGGCTGAATGAAATGGGTAAATACTCAATGGAATGGACAAAATCTTCAAACTCATATTTTGTTGTTCATATTCTTCGTGTATGTGTTTATAGCAGAAATGGCTCTACTGATACTCAGGTTGCTGCTGAAATTACAAAGGCTCCTCAGGTCAAATTCCAACTGAAGGATGTAACTTTTCAGAGCATCAATCCCTTCGCCCTACTAGAATTCCCTGAGAAGAAACGGGTCCATCATCTGGATGAAGCCGTTCAGTTCTTTTAGAATTACCCTATCTCCACAGCCTTAACCATTTCACGTTTAGTTGATAAACACCTACTGAGTCAGTTTTGGTATACTGCCAGAAGTGCTTAGATCCCCTCCACTCGTAACCCTAAAAAGACCATCAATGTCATTCTCTTTGACACTGACCATGGAACCTCAAAGATTACATCTGGTAATCTAAGGCATGCTCTGAACCTTCCCACTGCCTCAAAAGAGAAACCCTTCGTCCCAATCCCTGACCCCAAAAAGAACTCCTCCGACAGGGAAGCCCTAATAGCATTCTTTGATGCTATGAACTATGCTTGGGACTTGAAAAGAGATGGTCGCCCTGACAAGAAGCTGACCATTATGAAAAAGTCGAAGATGCCCAACGAGATGAATTTTATCTTCACTCATCTGATCAGTTGCCTCACCGCCAAATCTGGATCATCTGGTCAAGCCTCACAGTCTCAATAAGCCATGGGGTACTCCTTGCTGAAGGGTCTCCATGTAGACTAGGCTCAGATCATCTTCGACGACATACTGATCCGAGTCACTGCTGATCCACGTCCTACATAGGTTCCATACATAAGATTTCTCAGTGCTCTGTTAGCACAAGGACTGAAGGATAGATATCCAAAGGTAGGAGACCTGAAACTATCCAAAGTCGGCCTGAAAATTCTCGACTTTAAGCCACTACAAAACGAGGTACGTCTCTCTACTCTTTTATCTTTTCTTAACCCTCGTTCTTCTTTTTCTGTGGCTACTTCAGCGACAATACCCCTCGCTGATACCTAGGCCACAACACCCATTCCTCGTAAAAGGAAACACTCCTCTACCCCATCTGATTCCAAAAGAATCAAAACCAAGGAACAACCCTCCCAGCAATCTCATGCTGAAGAATCCGCGAATCAGGTTTCACAAGGGTCGCTGAAACTTTCGTGGTACACTCTGCCACAGCTAAACAAGACACCTCTTCAAACCAAACCTCAGCGTCTCTACACGCTGGAATTATAGACTTGGAATCGACCCCACCTCCTTCAGACCCTCTAAGGACTGAAGAAGTGATTATCAGTGCATCCAACACTGAATCAGCTACACACCAAACATTCTCAAACTTCGCTTCTCTCTCTACTCCAATGGTCTCTAATCCAGTGTTCACATCGGTCACTGGAACACCCGTCATTCTTCTAGAAGCTAAAGCTGATGCTACAACTCAAGGAATGATGGATACAGGACTTGCAGGAATGTCCATACGTCAGGAAACTTTTGATGACGACATGGAACACTTCTCAGGACATAGAAGTTTTGATGACTTCTCCTTCCCTCGTGCAGGTATACACCAAAACATAACCACTGTAACTAAACCCCAAACTTCTGAGCTTTCCTCTGTTCATAAGTTCTTATCTGTTACAGGTCCTAATTTGGGTGACATCAACGCCTCTCTGAAGAGCCTGGATAAGCTGACAGGCCTCACCACTACTCTATCGGGAAACTCTTCAGCTGTAACAAACGTTGGAGAGAATCTTACAAAGATGACAACAATGGTTGAACAGAACGCCTCCAAAGCTGATTTTGGAGAAGGTTGATGGTACTCTTGGTACTTTTGCCAAGGTTATTGCTGAAATCTACACCGACTACACCTCTCTCAAAGCAACCATTTCAACCATGTCCAGCGAGGTCACAACGCTGAAGACATCGGTTGACAATCTGCAGGGAGAGATGTATGCTGTAAAGACTGACGTTAGTTTTGTAAAAGCTGACGTAAGTTCAGTGAAGACGATGGTATAGCAGATCCTGAATTGCATGACCGCACCTACCCCTGAACCTCCAACTTTTACTACGGTGGATCGTGCTGAGCTTTTGAAGATCACTCCTGCTATAACTGGCCTGGAAGCCAGATTAGGGAGATTGGAGAATATGTTGGTGTCCCTGGCCAAGAAGACAAGAAATAAACACAATCTATCCCATCTTCTAAATCTTCACAATCCTCCCCCTCTCATCAAGTGGAAGAGGGGGAGAAGGCTGGGGACCTTCCCCATGATGAGACTGAGGGGGAGAAGAGCTCAAAAGACCTTACCTATGATGAATCTATCGAGGGGGAGAAGACTGAAGAAAAGAATGAAGACCTTACCCTTACTGATGAGGGTAAGACGACAACTGCTGGACCTCAGGGAGTTGAAAACCTTGAGGGAACCGGAAAGCTTACCTGTGTATCTGAGGGGGAGCAACTCGAAGAAACTGTTGATGAAGCCGATGAAGCTGAAGACGAAGAAGCCGTCGACATCTCTAATGATGAACCACCATCAAATAAAAATGATGATGATGATTTTGATGATGATGATGATTCCTTCTTTGTCTCTCCAAAGAAAGCTACAGCGCTTAAGGGAGTCATAATAAAAGAACCAACAGGGGAGCGGACAAAGCCTTCAGCGTCTACAGCTAAAGGCAAAGAAAAGGTGACTCTGAAGAAGAAAATCTGATGATCTTGCTTCAAAAGCCAGTTCGTCAGGTAATTTACATCTTATTTCTTTACTCTGAATCCCTCCTCTATATATACACATTACCAGCTCTACTCAATATACAAAGACTATACACATTAACCCACTTCTTTTCTCTCAGTTCTACCCAAGCTCTTATTCGAAAGATCGTTGTGTTTCAGCTAGTCCTCTCCCATGCTTGAGGATACTGAAGTACAACCAGCTGCTGCTGAAGCTGAAGAAATAATCCAGTCTTGGATTTAATCACCGAGACTGATGAACCTGAAGAACAAACGCTCTCTCACACAAACAGACCTTCCTTGGTTCTTCAACGACCAAGTGAAGAGGATTAGAAAAGAAGAGAAGAGATGATCAAGAAGCTTGACGCTCAACGTATAATTTTGCCTGCCAAATCTCCTGCTACAAAATTCAGGATATCAAGGAAAGAATACGAGGATCATCTCAGAGCTGAACGCCTTCTCGTTGATCAAAAGGAAGCTGAAGAAAAAGATAAGGCTCTTGCCATCCAGCTCGTCCACGAATCAGTAGAAGACCCCAAGCTGAAACGAATTCCCATTCAAGTCCAACGTCAGCTTTGGGAAGATGCAAGGAAGATTGTTGAGAAAAAGACAAGTGTTTCTCAGACCACCCTGAAATGGTGTCAAGAGAAGGTACACTTCAGATATCGACCTGCGAGGATCAACAAGGTACATATCACTGGAAGAACAACCATCGGAATACCAATTGTTGATATCCAATTATTCAAAGAGAATGGCCAAACTGAAACCTTCGGCGCTAAAGCTGTCACAAGGTATGGTCTCGTTGAATGGTTGGAGATGAGAATAGCCATCCAGCACTCACATTCAAAATACAAGGATCATTTCGAAACACTGATAAATCGACAGATCGATTTGGTCTCATCTGCTGTGGATATTCCCATTCCTCCTGCTCCTGCACTGAAAAAAAGGGCCTCTGCAAAGAAGAAGCTACAAGAATCAGATTCAGGTCCTCCAATATGAAATGAAACTGGAATCGGTTTCTCTCGCGCTGAAGTGCTTGGTCCTGACCCTGATTTATCTGCCCTGGACATATCTCTGCCACCCGGTGAACGTTTCATCCCTGGTAAGGTCATAAGTAATCCTTACGGTATATTATTTCATGACTACAAGGGAAAAGAATGTTTTCAACGCATCGCTGAGCTACCAATCACTCCAAACGAACATCTCAGAGATCTCATATACTGGTGCGAATTCAGAGATAACCTACTTGGACACTTCATGAAGCCGTTGATCTTCAAGGAAGTCCAAAAAAGAAGAAATCAGGGAGAAAAGGTCCCTGACTGGATGATTCCTACAACCCAGACCCTTGATGAACTTCCCATTAAGGAAGAACTCTATAAGCTGATAGGATCGCCTCATTCTTCTATTTTATCAGTTATTCTTGTAATTTATTTCGCTCGTACTTGTAATTTTTCAACTTCTCTCTGTATCTTATACGAAGTTTAAAGAAAAATTTCAGCAAAAGTACTTTACTCCATCAGTACAGAAAAGATCCCAGAAAAACAGTAAAAGGGACAAATATGTTATGAGTTCTTTTTATCCTCATGTTTTTCAAACTTAGCAATTTTCTCTGTTGCTATGTCAATATCAAATAGGGGGAGATTGTTGATCCAAACCCTCAGTGATTTGATAATGACCCTCTCCATTCTGCTTAGTGAAAATTGTAAGTAAACAATGTATAAGAGTTTCACTATCGCTGATAAGTACTAAGACTCAATTCAGTACCGCTGATAGAAAAAATCTCGTTCTTTAGAATAGGCATTCAGCGAACCCTGTTTATCAGTAAAGCTCTGAGCCTATTCAGTCTTGCTGATAACCGCTGATGTTCTTACATTGTTCAGCGTAACTGTTCATCATCCTTATGTTCTTAGGAACATTAGCTCTGAGCCTGTTCAGACCTATTTGGTGATTGCTGACAATCATAGTTGTTTACTTATGATCCCTGAAGACAAGTTTCATGTTAACGTAGGTTCTACGCTGAAGTCGAAGATCAAGCTCAAGAACCAACGACAAGTCTCCTAATGAACTGATGCGGATCAGCGAAGACTCGGAATTGTCCACTCATGTAAAGCCCGTATTCCGGTATGTAATTTTCTTTTTATTAAGTCTTGTCTTTTTAGTTTTATTTAACGTGGTTTCCGTTAACGGGGTTAGACGTTTTGGGCCTAATTGTTAAATATGTCAAAATTTTGGTTGATTGCGAGGAGAAATTAAGTGAGGGACCAAAAGTGTTCAAAGGCCAATACTTTGCATGGATCGGCCCATGCAAAGTCCAAAAAAAACTGAAATCCATAATTCATTTTTGGGGTGTTGGTTTCGTGAATTAGCAAATCCATAACCGAAATCCTTAATTCATTTTTGGGGTGGGTTTCGTGAATTAGCAAGCAAGGAGAGAAGAGAGAAGAGAGAAGAAAGAACATCCTACAGCCCTTCCTCCCTCACGTTTCTCTCGATCGTAACCCACTCCCTCCCCTCCCATTGTTGTCGACGGCCGAAAGAGAAAGAGAAAAGAGAACGAGAGTGAGAGGGGTGATCGCCGGCAAGAGAGAGAGAGAGTCGTCACGTTTCTGCCGGAAAAGAGTGGAGGAGAAGTCACGTTGAGGTAATCCCGTGTTCCCGTTCTCTTTCGTTGTGATTTCGTTGTCGGAACGCCGTAAACCGCCACCACCATCGCTGCAGCCACGACTGTCGGTGGTGGGGCCGCCGTTGCACGCCGCCAGGGTGGCGGCAGAGGGGTGGTGCAGGTGTGTGCAGGCGTGGGTGCATGCGGGGTGAGGTTGCGGGTATGCGTTTCTGTTGATGTTGGGAGGTTCCGCCGGAGGGTGTTACCGTAACCACCGTCGCCGCCGCCAACAACCCCCACCGCCGGAGGCGGCAGTGGGTAGTGCACGGTTGTTGTCCAGCGGAGTATAGCCCTTTCCAGTAAGCTTGTAGGCTGTTCGGGTCTGTTTGGGTTAAGCTATGTTTTAATGAGTTATTTAGTTATAGTTGTAATTTTATGTGAATTCACAGTTTCTGTCACTGTTTTGCGGCGGCCATAACGTTTCCGTCGTAGTTCGGATGAGGCGAATCCGGTGCCCACGGTTCACATTCTGTGTCGGGTACACTATTCGTGTTTTAGCGGAAGTCTGGTTCGGCCTCTAACTAGGCGAAAAAGGGCTGTTTTCACAGCAGGTCTGCACATGGCAGCTTCGTATCCTGTTTTTAGAAAATTCATATTAAATTGTAGGAAAATCGCTAGAGCGCATACGATATGTCCCTGGAACTCTAAGACATGGGACTTTGTGATTATGGAATAATATTTCTGGATTTATCAGTTTATAAGGGGTTAAACAGGTCCCGAACAGACCTGTGTTTTTAGAGTAAAAGCTGGATTTTGTAACTTGTAATCTAGTAGTTGTGAATTTGGGTTAGGACTTCGTGGTGACGTTTGATATCACTTATTTAGGTGGAAAAAGGTGAGCTGGTGTTGGCCGGTTCGTTATGCTGTTGAGGACATAAGCTTTGCTTTTGAGGTTAGTTCTCTCACTATATAGGATGGGAATTATATTTGTGTTACTATAGCTCGAGTGTGATAGTTGTGATTGTTTGTTTATATTATAGTGTTATGGGGTATATATAATTGTGTATATATATTGAATTGTGATATATTTTCTTGATGGTTGTTCCAAGAAGTATATGTGTTGTATAATGAGTTGCGATTATATTTTCTTGATGGTCGTTCCAAGAAGTATAAGGCTTATTATTAATTGTGACATATTTTCTTGATGGTTGTTCCAAGAAGTATATGTGTTTGTATAATGAGTTGCGATTATATTTTCTTCATGGTCGTTCCAAGAAGTATAAGGCTTATTATTAATTGTGATATATTTTCTTGATGGATGTTCCAAGAAATATATGTGCTGGTATATTTGGTATATATAATTTTGGGTGCAAGACGTGATTGCATGGTATGAGTTGGTTGCGATAACTAGCTGTTTAAGGGTGATGCTGATATAATTGCGATCCTATTTATGGTTTGAATTCACTAAGTCTTGTGCTTACCCCTTCCCAAAATCTTATGTTTTCAGGTGCGAGTAGCAGTCGGGCATGACGGTACACACGGGCGCAAGGCGAAGGCTGTTTAAGTTTAACTTTTAAAATGGGGATTTAATTATATAACTTTTCCGCTGCTTAAATTTCATTTGACGGTTTTAAATAACGACGTTTATTCTTATTGTAATGGGATTTGTTAACTTTTGGTTTGATTATAATGAAATGCATTATTTTTAAAATTTTAAATTCCTTGTAATTTTTGGGACGTTACAACTTGGTATCAGAGCACAGCTTGAGTGAATCAAACACATCTCGGTGTGTTTGGTCTGAAGTTGCGGCTATGAAATTTTAAATCCTTTTACTAAAATCTTTTAGAGTAAAGGAAAAAAAAACCCGTTTGGGAAACAGTGATCGAGGGCGCAGTGTGTACAGTCAGCCGACGCTAAGTGGGAAGGTATAGTACTTAGTGCATTTATTGCTTTCTAGATCATAGGGTATGCATGCTAGACTGCTTATGTGGTTTACACTGTACAGTATGATGATTGCTTGCTAGTAGGAATCAATGCTAGTTATAGTAGGTTGTTAAGTGAAGGCCCTATAGGTTGTATGCAGTAAGAGTCATATAGCCTTAGAATATTTGATTTTGTTCTATTGCACAGCTCTTGTTTTAGTCCAATCGTTCTAGGATAGAATCTTGTATTCAAATGTCTATTTGATTCACGCTGCATGCGACTGGGTATTCGCGAGGCAACTCGTTATGGCTAATAGGGATTCCGTTGTAGCAAGGGTAGTGGGATGAGATGAAATTCCTAGTGAGCTGGGAAGAGTGTTTACATATGAGTATGTATGCTAGATTGCTTTCTAGAACATAGGAGTATGTATGCTAGATTGCTTGGTGCTTATTATACTGTACTGCATGTTTGTTGCTTGCTGATAGGAGTTTATGCCAACCTTGATAGGGTGATAAGTGAATGCACTATAGGTTGTATGCGGTAGGAACCGAATAGCCTTAGAATGTCGGATTTAGTTCTATTGCGCAGCTCTTGTTTGAGTCCAACCGTTGTAGGATAGAATCTTATATTCGAATGTCTATCTGGTTTCCACTGTATACGACTGTGCGTTTACGAGGCGACTCGTCAGGGTTAGTGGGGGTTCCGCCCTAGCAAGGGTAGTGGAGTGTTATGATTATTCCTAGAGAGCTAGGAAGAGTGTGTACATGCGTCAGTATAGGCATACGTGTATGGTTTTTGTTTGGGCGAGCAACTACTTGGGTACTCGGGATGGGACTCGGAGCGGACAGTGATAGGTGTAGATGGTAGTAGTAGAGCTCCTACTACCGGAAGCACAGGATCAATGTTCGAGTCGGGGAAAGTCACGAGGAATCCGAGGAGTTGAGTGTGAGCGTTGTTAGTATGAGTTATTATGTGCTAAAAGCTCGTTGTATTAATTACCTAGGATGACCATCACAAGGAGGAACAACGATGTGGAACCGGATGCTAGTATTGTACTCACTAGTGAGCAGATACGGGAGTTGATCGCGGCTGAAGTAAAGCATGCTATTAGGGAGGCAATCCCCAGGATTATTACCGTCGTTCGTGATGAGGTAGTAATGATGCTGGAGGCTGCTAGGGGATAGGGACTCGAGTTAGAGGAACAAGCCAAGAAGAGGAAAACGGCGCAGGCCGTCGCATCAGAATTCACAGTCCCAAAGAAAACGAGGTTTTCGGACTCACTTTTGAATCGAAGGAGTGGTGGGTTTAAAACCAAAGATGGTAGCGGAAGGAGAAACGACAAGTGTTTCAAGTGTGGCCAGGTAGGACACTACGGTCGGGATTGCAGGGCACCACTGGTGGTCTGTTTTAACTGCAAACAAACGAGCCACGTGAAGATCAACTGCCAGAATCCGAGGATTTCTGTTGGGAGTGGGGCACAAGAAGCCCCTGTGGTTGCTCCCTTGCGTATTACTGATGGTCGTGTGGGTCAGGCTGGACCCGAGGCGGCTGAGGTGGAGTTCATCAACTGACGGTAGTAGAGGCACATGCTACGCCTAAAGTGGTGACAGGTATATTTCATCACTTGTTTTCTTTTATTGGATATGGTATGTAGTTGCTTTTTGCTTGAGCTGTGTAATTAAGTACGTTCTTAGTTAACTCGGTGTCTGCTGTAGTGATGTTTGATAGCGTGGCTACCCATTATTTCGTGCCTCACACTTGTAGTGAGCGTTTGGGCCGTAGTATAGGACGGCTAGGCTGTCCACTCGTGGTTGAGGTTGTTGAGGTAATATTTGTTTTAAGTAGACCATTGCGGGTCAAGATTGATGATTGAGCAAGAATTATAGGCTTTTGAGCCGACTTTGTTTTAAGGAAAAGCCGTAAGATAATTTGACGTGAATTCCAACTTGCCCTTAGAGGTTTAAATGTCCGGATGACGATAATGGACCGGAGAGATTTGGAGTAGTACGAGTCGAGACATAGAATGCCGTATAAGTCATGCACAAAGTTTGAGTTTGAAAATAAAATTGCATTATCTAATTCTTGTGTTTCCAATCCTTATATGGATTGTGTTTTAAAATTTTGGGAAATGTTTAGCACACGCACAAAATTTTTGAATTATGGTTTTGAAAGTGCATGAAATCTTTTCATCACGAGAGTTACAAACTTTGTTGGCGATTTGTTTAATATGAGTTTGTGTTTTCCAAGTATAATATTGTAAATAGTTCAGGGTATGGATCAATTTATGTGACCTAAATGATGCATGGGAGAATATTTTTTTTGGTAACATTTTATCACGAGTTGTTTGGTGCGCTTTTTAGTCAGCTAAATGTTTTATTGTCAATGAGTCGTTTCCTTGTTTGGTATAAATAACTGACGCGCACAAATTTTGGTTGGTAAACTTTGTTCCATATCATTTGGATTTTGTAAGTAAACTGAACGTCAATGGAATGATTTTCAACATGATTTTTATGTGAGACGAGCGTGTCCATTTTTGCGTAACTACCGACCTGGTAATAGTAGTTTTATTGCATACGGTCTTTTTGAAGTGAAAAATCTGGACGTTGAAAATATTTTGGCAAATGATTTTGTAAACCATTGGGAGATACGCTTTTAAGTGTTATGTGTCATTTTGAGAATTTTAAGGGTGTGAGTCCTTTTGCAAAACTCTTTTGTTTAACCCGTGTTGAGTTTGGGACTAATGTTGATTTTAAGGTATTGCTTGCTTAAACTTTATTTAAACGCGTTTTGACCGACTTATGGGTCTAGCAAGCGTGGAGCATTTTGCTCG